>JALIGW010000005.1:70761299-70781299 GCA_023053685.1 Diadophis punctatus similis
CCTTTCTAATGCCGCGACCCCTTAATATAGTTCCTCATGTTGTGGTGACCCCCAACCATAAAATTATTTTCGTTGCTACTTCATAACTGTAATTTTTCTACTGTTATGAATCGTAATGTAAATATTTAATATGCAGGATGTATTTTCATTGTTACAAATTGAACATAATTAAAGCATAGCGATTAATCACAAAAACAATATGTAATTATGCCAGATCAGAAATTCTCGGGCCAGTCTTTGCAAGAGCACAAGGAATATCATCTTCCACAACAAGTCTACTTCTGTATTTAGACTTCATAACCAACAAGTGTACAGCAATATTTCTCAATCTCAGCAACTCAACAAACGCCTCTCGCCGAATGGCAGCTCTCCCGACCAATCGGAGGGCTTGGGCGAGTTGAGCCGATATGGCCAGGCTTGTGGCAGTGGGGGGGGGGGGAGCTGAGGATGCCGGGGCGACCCCTGGGAAATAGTCGTTCGACCCCCAAAGGGGTCCCGACCCCCAGGTTGGGAACCGCTGCTCTAAGCGGTTTACACCAGTAAGCAATGTATATTTATATTGCCCCCAACAATCTGGGTCCTCATTTTACTTACCTCGGAAGGACGGAAGGCTGAGTCAACCTTGAGCCGGTGAGATTTGAACCGCTGACCTGTGGATCACAGTCAGCTAAAGTGGCCTGCAGTACTGCCTCTAACCGCTGTGCCACCTCAGCTCCTCAAAGAACTCATAGTAATGGCACAAGGCAGCTCTTTGAAAAAAAGATTTCTCTTAAAATTGCATGGATTTAGTAAAATTGCATGGAAAAAGTATTGTAGTCCTGCAGCAGCCTTCTGTAACTCTTGTTTTTCTCTCTGATGACAGAAACCCACAGAAATCCACAGCTTGAATGCATAGCTACCGTGGATGAACTTAAAAAAATACAGGCCTATAAAAACAAGTTGGCCATAATTGGTGAAGTATTAGCACGACGGCATATGAAAGTAGCTTTTTTTGGCAGGTAAGAGTTGCTGTTTGTGGGAATAAATGGGTGAGGTTCTTCTCTTGGGAAATATAATACATTTCAAATTATTTCAAACACATTATCTGGGAAGCCATTAAAACCATACTTCACGAGGAAGTTAGGCTCAGAATTAAGAAATAATAATAATAATAATAATAATAATAATAATAATAATAATAATAATAATAATAATAATAATAATAATAATAATAATAATAATAATAATAATAATAATAATAATACAACAACAACAACAACAGAGTTGGAAGGGTCCTTGGAGGTCTTCTAGTCCAACCCCCTGCCTAGGCAGGAAACCCTACACTACTTCAGACAAATGGTTATCCAACATCTTCTTAAAAACTTCCAGTGTTGGAGCATTCAGTTACCCCAATGCTGTTCCGTAGCCAATTTTCATTCACTATTAATGCTTGTACAATATGATTTCTGAGTAGATTATATCCGTCTCAGGATTTTTTTCCTCCGAAAAAGGGCCGAGACTTTAATTGCAGCTGCCACCTTGACTTTTCTGGCTTGCCCGCTCCTACAGATTTTGCCTCTGGCGCAATGTGTTTGCCATAAAAATAGAATATCTGCAATTTAGCTTTTGCAGCGGCTTTGCCATCGTTAGAAATGAAAGCAACGTTCTAGTTCTTACCTATAGGTAGTCTTTGACACCTACCTGGGGGATACCCTGTTTCCCCAAAAATAAGACATCCCCTGATAATAAGCCCAATCGGGCTTTTGAGTGCATGGCGATAAGGCCAAGCGCTTATTTCAGGGTTCAAAAAAATATAAGACAGAGTCTTATTTCGGTACTTACAATCCGGTTCAAAGTTCCAATGGTTGGGTACCCCCCCCCCCCAGTCACATGATCACACTTCAGGTGCCCGGCATCAGGCCTCTTTTATGGCCATTTCCAGCACCCTGTAGGTCACATGACCATGTTCTGCAACAGTTTCACCAAAAATCTGCATTTACTTCCAGCCTATAATGAATCGTTGATTTGCTTATCGACCATCACAAAAAAAGGTCATAAAATCTCCCAATAAAATTTACAACCATCACAACTTATGACTGTGATGGGCAAGACTCCATTTTGGTCATAACTCAAGGATTTCCTGCATATTAAACGCGAGGGGTCTGCTTTTACATTAGCAAAGTTGCAAAGATTTCATTGCCTTTCCTTGCTACTTTTCTCTCCCATCATCACCCAAACCAAAATAAATTAACAAAATAGTAGAAATGGGTGGAGGTAGGTATAATGGAAAGAAAGAATAACCTTGAGGAACAGAAAGAAGAGCTGCAACCTAAACAACAGTCAGATAAAAGAAATCTGAGTCCGGGGCAGAAATATAATTTGAGAAAGCATCTTAGGCAAGACTGTCCCTAATTCTCATGCAGATAAATAAAGGAGGGAAGAAGGCCATTCAGACTTGCAAGATTATTATAAAATTAATATTAGCATTGAAAACATTGGTTTCCTAGCCTGGTCTACTTTGAAGGACTGATAGCTGTCCTCTGGGTGTATAATTAATGATACTGATATATAAGATAAAGGTAGGAGTGGTGCGGTGGCCTAGAGGTGGAGCTTTTAGCACTTAGCACTTAGACTTATATACCGCTTCATAGTGCTTTACAGCCCTCTCTAAGCGGTTTACAGAGTTCAGCGTATTGCCCCCAACAATCTGGGTCCTCATTTTACCCACCTCGGAAGGATGGAAGGCTGAGTCAACCTTGAGCCTGGTGAGATTTGAACAGCTGAACTGCTGAACTAGCAATCAGCTGAAGATCGCAGTGCTGCTTTTAACCACTGCACCACCTCGGCTCCTAGCCTCACTATCAGGAGGCTGTGAATTCAATCCTAGGTAAAGGCAGATATTTCTCTCTCTGGGCACAATGAGAATGTATCTGATGAACAAAACTCCCCATTGGCAACAGGAAGGGTATCCGGCCAGTAAACACTCTGCTAGCTCCATTCAGTTGCCCAGACTCCACCCCGCAAAGGATTATGGGGTCCGTTAAAAGAAGATGATGATGATATATGAGGTAAAGGTAGCAAATGTACACAGCTTGCTTCAGAATCAAGACTGGCTACAGTATAAGATTTAAAAATTCACCTTTCCGTTCTTTTCCTGCTCCGTCGTATAGAACCAGCAGTGGGAAGAGTTCTGTGATCAACGCAATGCTGTGGGACAAAGTGTTGCCAAGTGGCATTGGGCACACCACTAACTGCTTTCTCAGCGTAGAAGGAACCGATGGCGATAAAGCTTACCTGATGACTGAAGGCTCAGATGAAAAGAAGAGCGTCAAGGTGAGTCTTCCTCATGGCTGTTTTGCTGGTGGCTCCTTGACATAAGCCAGGTCAGGAAATAGGCACCTCAGGAGATAAAAGAAGAACTCTGCAGTATTTTATTATTATAGTAATAGTCCTTAACTTAGAGTGGTGCGGTGGCCTAGAGGTGGAGTTTTCGCCTCAAAATCTGGAGGCTGTGAGTTCGATCCTAGGTAGAGGCAGATATTTTTCTCTCTGGGCACAGTGAGAATATATCTGCTGGGGAGGAAAAACCTCCGCATTGGCGACAGGAAGGGCATCCGGCCAGTAAACACTCAGCTCCATTCAGTTGCCCAGACTCCACCCCGCAAGGGATTATGGGGTCATTAAAAGAGGAAGTAGTTCCTCTAGGCCACTCCTTTGCTCCTCTCTATCCTCACTCCTAATTTGACTTATTGGTTGATTTTCCATGAGCGAAGCAATAATTTCTTCCCATGCTCTTCCTCCTATACGCTTTAAAGTCCAGGCCCCAGTCGTAACGTAAAAGACCAGAAGGCCTTCCTGTCTCCGTCTGCTCTTTTGAAAGAAGCCGTAGTATTAATGTAAAGATCCCGTTGGCTTTTATTTTGTTTAAGTCAGTTTGTGGATGGGGAATTCTACTAGCCAAAAAAATTTAGATCCTAGAAACTTAGTTTGTTGCTGCTTCAGGTAATATTTAAGTGTCTTCAAGCTGTCATGCCACTGACCTTTTTTCCTAACCTGTTCTTCCTTTGCAGACAGTCAATCAGCTCGCCCACGCGCTCCATATGGATAAAGACTTAGAAGCTGGTTGCTTAGTGCATGTCTTTTGGCCTAAAACCAAATGTGCTCTCTTGAGAGACGACTTGGTCTTAGTAGACAGGTATAATAGCTCTTTAGGATTCATTCTCAAGGTGTCTTCCTTTTAAACCCACATGCCGTCTTGGCTGTAGCTTCCCATTGTTTCATTGTTCAAGCCAGCCTCTGAAAAGACTAAGCGATTAAGCCAACTCTCGACTGCAGCTTACCGTATTTTTCGGAGTATAAGACGCACTGGAGTATAAGACGCACCTTAGTTTTGGGGGAGGAAAATAGGGGAAAACAATCTGCCTACCAGGTATTCATCTGGCTAGCGTCCTTAGTCTGGTCAGCTTCAGCACATTATTTTATCCCCTGGTTAGGACTTAAAAAAACCTTCTGAGAGAGTAACAATGAAAGAGCCTGCAAGCCAGTAAGAGCTGGGAAGATAGTTAGCACCTGGTTAGGGCTAGAAAAAGACTTATTCGGAGCAAGTAGAGCAATTAAAAAAAAACCTGCAAAGACTTAGGGCTGGAAAAACATTCTTTGGAGAGAGTAACAATGAAAAAGCCTGCAAGGTAAGAGCTGGGAAGATCGTTAGCACCTAGTTAGGGCTGGAAAAAAAGCTTTGAAAAAGCTACATTCAGAGTATAAGACGCACCCAAATTTTCAGCCACTTTTAGGGAGGAAAAAGGTGCGCCTTATACTCCAAAAAATACGGTAATATCCTGGCTTGTTCAGAAACTTTTAATCATAAGGTCTAAAAAGAAAGGAGATTGTAGTGAATGGAAGTCTTGACTTGTTTATTGAGACTCTGGAAAGAGTGTGGAGAAGGGCAACAAAGATGTTTAGGGGGTTCGAGGCTAAGACATATGAAGAGCAGTTGCAGGAACTGGGTATGTCTAGTCTAGTAAAAAGAAGGACTAGGGTTGACATGATAGCAGTATTCTAATGTTAGAGGGGCTGCCACAGAAAAGAGGGGGGTCAACTTATTTTCTAAAGCACCAGAAGGCAGGAAAAGAAACAATGGACAGAAACTAACCAAGGAGAGAAGCAACCTAGAACTAAGGAGAAATTTCCTGACAATGAGAACAATTAATCAATGGAATGGCTTGCCTTCAAATGTTGTGGTACCCCATCACTGGAGGCTTTTAAGAAGAGACTGGACAGCCAATTGTCTGGAATAGTATATGGTCTCCTGCTTGAGCAGGGGTTGGACTAGAAGACCTTCAAAGTCCCTTCCAACTCTGATGATGTTCTATGTACAGCCAAAAACAAATTCAGAATTTATCTTACGCTATGATTGCATGATGTTTTTCCATATTTTTCTACATTTTCAAATTCCATCTATAACTCCCTCCCCTCATTTCGTAGCCCAGGTACTGATGTCACCACAGAGCTGGACACCTGGATTGACAAATTCTGCCTGGATGCTGATGTTTTTGTTTTAGTTGCTAATTCAGAGTCAACCCTCATGAATACAGTAAGTCCTCATCTTTTTTTAAGTGGGTCCTTCATTTGTTTTATTCATATCTCCTCTTCTCAAAGTAAAAAGTATATCTTAATAGTCTTAAGAACCCTTTAAGTTTGAGGCAACTGATCCAACAATACATTGTAGGTATTTTATTTATTTATTTGGTTTAGCTTATATGCCGCCCAACTCGGCATGGACTCTGGGCGGCTCACAACCAGAAACCAACAAAAACACAATAAAAGCATCTAAAACATCTAAAAACACATTTAAATATATATCACACTTATAAAAACCTTACAATCACACATCTTCTCTATGGGTTATTAGTTCCAGGCCTGCTGGAAGAGCCAGGTCTTAACGGCTTTTTGGAAGGCCAGCAAGGTGAGGGTGGTACGGACCCCAGGCGGCAGTTGGTTCCAGAGAGCCGGAGCAGCCACAGAGAAGGCCCTTCCCCGTGGTCCCGCCAGCCGACATTGTTTGGCTGACGGGACCCAGAGAAGCCCAACTCTGGGATCTTACTGGTCTCTGGGACGTGTGAGGTAGCAGACGGTCTCGGAGATAGTCTGATCCTGAGCCATGTAGGGCTTTAAAGGTCATAACCAACACCTTGACAGGTATAAAATATCCCTGTCAAGGATCTTTTATCTGCTTTTACTAAATGTGAATCCGCCACCCTTTAAGGAAGCATAGTGAATATTCCTGTTAGCTGATATTAAGCATGATCCATATGAGGGAAATCTTGAATTAAAAATATTACCTTTCATTTTCTCACAATATTTTCCACTAATGTTTTGATGTCACAGGTAGCCCTTGACTTTTGATCACAATTGGGACCAGAATTTTTATCATAAGCTATCGTCATTGTAAGCAAGTCGGACCCAAATTTATGACAGGATTTACAATGGTCGTTAAGAGAATCACCATGGTCGTTAAGTTAATCGCATGGTCATTAAACAAACCCAACTTGCCAAATTGGGCTTATTTATTTATTTTTTTGCCAGAAACCAGCAAAAAAGAGCACAAATCACGATCGTGTGACCGCAGAATGCTGCAACCAGTTGTAAATGCAAGCTAGTTGCTATGCCTGAATTGCAATCATGTAACCGTGGGGGTGGTGTGACAGTCATAATTGCAAGCACTAGTCATAGGTCATTTTTTCCAAGGCCGTCGTAATATTGAATTTTCATTAAACAAACGGTCATAAGTCAAGGACTACCCTGTTTGTGGATTGCTATTTTTGGGTGGGAGACTGTTCTAACTTCTTTAGTTTCTTAATGCTGTTGCTCCTCGTTAATTTTTTTCTGTCTTTATCACATTGATGACTAAATAATTCTTCTTTTGAATTGTATGGGATCATCTCAACATTAGCACAAAATGTTTTGATTTTGCTGATCAATAAATGTTCACTGGGGAATTAATTCCACTGTATTCATTGAAGCCTAAGTCTTAAGGAGGTGTGCACTGGACTGCAGATTCTTTGTGTAAAAACATTTCTTCCCTTCTGAAAAGAAAAGAAAACCTAGAGTGTGAAATTTGAAGAGGAAAAATTATAGATAGGGTATAAATTATAGGATGTAATTATAGGGTATAACTATAAATCGCAAGGCAGGGACTCCTGTTTTTGCTCTCTGTTTTATCTTTTATAGTTGTTTCTTTTCATTTCTGACTATTTCTAATTTTAAGCTTCTTTGGAAGATTTTACACAGTGGAAAATAGCACAGGAATTCTTTAATCCTTAGCTGGAAAGTATCATCTTTACAAAGTAAAACGTCAGATGTTTTGGAAATGTATTGGGACAAAATTTAAATCGAAGGTCAGCATCAGTGGTGGGTTCCTACCGGTGCGGTCCACTCTATAGCACTGGTAGTGGCCCGCTAGTGATGTCACAGTACCGGTGCGGTTGGTTGCTGGTGCCTGGGCGCCGCCATTAAAAAAATTTTTTAAAAAAATTGTTTTTAATTCTTCTGCGCATGCCCAGAAGCTGAGCTTCTGGCACTGTGCATGCGCTGCCTTCTTACCCCACAATGAGTCCAAGCAGGGGAGGATGGCTGAGGGAGCGCGTGAGATGCTGAAAGAACGGGTGGCAAAAGCTATCTCCATTCCCCTCCCTTCAGCAGTCTGAGAAGCCACGAACGTGCGGTGATGATCCTAGACATTTTTGCACGTTCTCAAACTGCTGAGGAGAGGGGGAATGGGCGGCAGGACCTATCTCAGTTCCCCTCCCTTCAGCAGTCCGAGAAGCCAGGTCCACCCGGTCACATGGCCAGCAAGCCACGCCCACCCAGTCACATGGCTGGCAAGCCACACCCACAAAATAAGCCACGCCCACAGAGTGATAGTAAAAAAATTAGGAACCCGCCTCTGGTCAGCATGACTGTAACTTCGATTAGCTGCCTGCTGCTGAATGATCAATTTGAGTGGAAGTTAGGAGATTGTGTTTGTATCTTCTTTGCACTTGGATCCCAGACAGAATTATGACTCTGGATCTGTGAGTCAGTTAAAAACTCAGAAATCTTTATTTCTGAAATGAAGTGCAGAAACTCCCTGATGGCTTGTCTAGGGTTTGTCTAATCTGAAAGACGGGAAGTAAAGTAAAATAAAAAGGGGCAATAAAATACTATTTCAGTCATCAATTCTTAAAAATGATTGTAAACAGTTCTTCTGTGGGCCTCCTAGAAGCAGTTCTGCAGAAGAAGGAAAAAAATAATGAAGCTGTATTCTTTGCCAAGTTGATGAACAACTAGTTGTTTCCCAAAGCTCTTTCAATAGATCTGTGTCTATATCGACTCTACCCCCTATATCGACTCTAGGGAGCCGAGGTGGCGCAGTGGTTAAAAGCAGCACTGCAACCTACATCAGCTGACTGCTAGTTCAGCAGTTCAGCTGTTCAAATCTCACCGGCTCAAGGTTGACTCAGCCTTCCATCCTTCTGAGGTCGGTAAAATGAGGACTCAGATTGTTGGGGGCAATATGCTGAACTCTGTAAACCGCTTAGAGGGGGCTGTAAAGCACTATGAAGCGGTATATAAGTCTAAGTGCTATTGCTATTGCTACCCCGAATTAAGGGATTACAGGGTTGTAAAAAGGGAGTTTATATCTAGATCCATATTTGTATCTCTATTTTAGGAGAAACAGTTTTTCCACAAAGTGAACGAAAAACTCTCTAAACCAAACATTTTCATCCTGAACAACCGCTGGGATGCTTCTGCATCAGAACCTGAGTACATGGAGGATGTGAGTTACAGATTTGTAATTCTCTTGGGAAAAAAGAGTTGATGGGTGCTTAGAGTAATACTTAGGACCTTACATTCATTTAAGGCAGGGGTGTCAAACTCAATTTCATTGAGGGCCACATCAGGGTTGTGTTTGACCTTGGGGGGAGGGGTGGGGGGCAGTTCAACGACACTCGTGTCTGCGCCTGTGGTGGCCCGAGCGCTCTGCCAGCGAAAACAGGCTCCTGAGCTCCGTTTTCGGCTGCAATGGCCTCCTGCAACCCTCTGCCAGCGAAAACAGGCTCCTGAGCTCCGTTTTCGGCTGCAATGGCCTCCTGCAACCCTCTGCCAGCGAAACCAGAGCTTGGGAAGGCTGCGCATGGCCCTCCTGGGCTCCGTTTTTGCTGGCAGAGGCATCGCGGGCCAGTCCTTCGCTGTTTCCAGGGCAGCCCCGCGGTCCAGATTTAAGCATCCTGCGGTCTGCATCCGGCCCGCAAGCCTTGAGTTTGACACCCCTGATTTAAGGTCACGGTCAAGGAAATCTCATAAGTTCAGAGATTTTCTTCCCAAAGTAAGCCCCTCAAGAGGCGGTACGAAGAAATTAGAAGTTGCTTTTTGTGTTTTGCAAATGGATGGGAGACTGACTGATGATCCTGTGCACTATCGTCGTCATTCTGCAGGTACGCAAACAGCACATGGAGCGTTGCCTAACTTTCTTGGTGGATGAGCTGAGGGTTGTGGACCGTTCCGAAGCCCAAAACCGAATTTTCTTTGTTTCAGCTAAGGAAGTTCTCAGTGCAAGGAAACACAAAGCCCAGGGCATGCCTGAAGGAGGTGTGTATTGTACGTTAGGTCTACTTTGTAGCGGTGATGGTCCTTAACACCTTTGGAAGGTTGGCTATTTTTTTTCTACCCCAGAAGCACCCATCTTTGAAAAGACTCCTGCAGCTTCAAGGAATTGTCTGTCCCATCCCCTCTGTTTTGTGCTCTTGTAGGTGGTGCAATCGCCGAGGGATTTCAGACACGGTTCCAGGAATTCCAGCATTTTGAAAAAATATTTGAGGTAAACCTCCAGCATATCTAAATCACACTGAGTGAAGCTATGTATATGATACCATCCGTAGGTCTGTTCATTCCAGGATTATCTGCAGAATTTATCCTGAAGCTTCTTGGATTTTCTAAGAGAGTCAGAAGAGAGCTGCATTCAAATAATTATGAATGACTCTTACATTCAGCTAACTTTGCACATTAGTGCAAAGGGTAGTTCTGTTCTCTTCCAGGGACTATCTTGTACATCATAAAGTCAGGAGAACCCAACTATTTTTCTATCGTAGAGTGATGAAGATGTTTCTAGGTTAGGCCTATTATATTTCTGCGTTGTCCAGGGCTGAAGTTTTATTCCTGGGGAAACACAATTTTTTTTTTCAGATTCAGTCATAAAAAACATGACGTAACTGACCTCTTTCTCTCTGCCTAAATGTTTTACTCTGAATATGACAACAACAGAGGTACTTCCTGTATCCCAGGGGTCCCCAAACTTGGCAACTTTAAGACTTGTGGACTTTAACTCCCAGAATTCTCCAGCGAGCATAGCTGGCTGGAGAATTCTGGGAGTTAAAGTCCACAAGTCTTAAATTCTGGAAGTTAAAGTCCACAAGTCTTAAATTCTGGGAGTTAAAGTCCACAAGTCTTAAATTCTGGGAGTTAAAGTCCACAAGTCTTAAATTCTGGGAGTTAAAGTCCACAAGTCTTAAATTCTGGGAGTTAAAGTCCACAAGTCTTAAAGACAAGTCCACAAGTCTCAAAGTTGCCAAGTTTGAAGACCTCTGCTGTATCCGATACTTGGCAGCCAAGAGTGAATTTATCTTGAATAATCACTCTTAAAATGCTTCTGGGGTCTGCGGGACTAGCAGCCAATGGTAAGGGGTGCAGAGGTGGTATTCAGCCGGTTCGGACCGGTTTGACCGAACCGGTAGTGGAAACCGCCAGTGGGCCCGTCCACCCGCCCCGGCTCTATTTTGTCCTATTTAGGCACGTTTTTGAGGCCGGGCGTGTGTGCGGAAGGCGCGCGCGAGCAAAGCACATGCACGGAAGGACATGCGCATGCTTGGAGGTGGCGCGTGTGAGCCTAGCGAGTGCACGCCCGCACGTGCTCACATTTGCAAATCGGTAGGGAAGGTAAGTAAATACCACCGCTGAAGGGATGGCCTTGATTATAGTGTGGGGAAAATTAGTGGACCGTCATTTCCTTCCCTGTTCTAGAAGGCAGCAAAGGCTGATATGAGACATCACAGAACAAGCCTTGCAAATCTCACAAAATAGGAACTAGCCTGATCCTTGTTAGCTTCCATGAGAGCCTTAATGCCATTTTATTTCAGGGAGGCTGGCTAAAAAAAAGCAGAAGCTGGATGACCATGTGACTATATGTATTGTTGGCTATCATTGGTCTTGTTGCTTATGCCACCATGTCATATTATGGCCTGTCTTTTTTGTGGCAGTCCAGCCAGCGTCACCACTGACTGAGGTAGTTTGCAAATACTGTTTAAGAAATAAAAGAGGAGGAGGAAGAGATGCACCACAATCACGTTTCCCTGATTCAGTTCCTGTCAAGCTTTCAGGGATTAAAATTCTTGACTAAGAAGGAACTTGAGCGGTTTTCTCGAAAGAACTGTAGTTACTATGAATGCTTTGCTAACGCCTTTTCTAGGAACACGACCCAGAATCTTCTCTTTGCATGAAAATCTATTCTCAGCATCTCTTAAGAAGAGTGGAGAAATATGGAATGGGTGGAGTGGAGGCAAATTTGAAAAAGGGATGAAGGAGAAAAACTAACCAACTGAATAACCAGGCAGCCTGCAGAGCACTGGTGGCGCAGTGGTTAGAATGCAGTATTGCAGGCAAACTCTGCCCATTGTCATGAGTTTGATCTTGACTGGCTCAAGGTTGACTCAGCCTTCCATCCTTCTGAGGTGGGTAAAATGAGGATCCAGATTGTTGGGGGCAAATATGCTGACTCTGCAAACTGCTTAGAGAGGGCTGTAAAGCACTGCGAAGCGGTATATAAGTCTAAGTGCTATTGCTATAAATGATCACATCTGCTGTATAACAATAGCAATAGCACTTATATACCGCTTCACAGTGCTTTACAGCCCTCTCTAAGAGTCCGCATATTTGGCCCCAACAATCCGGGTCCTCATTTTACCGACCTCGGAAGGATGGAAGGCTGAGGCAACCTTGAGCCAGTGAGAATTGAACTCCTGGAGTGAGCAGTGAGTTAGCCCTGCAGTACTGCATTCTAACCACTGCACTCTTATTTATCGCCTCTTAAGACCTGAAGGACCCATGACTGACATCATTTGAAGGAAATAATAATAAATGTTTCGTCCTTTTTTTTTGTTTTGCTTTAGGATTGGTGGCCAGCTTAGAAAGCCAAACACCTGTATTAAGCCAGGCCGTCCAAAGTCCAGTGAATGGGGCTGTTAGCCAAGCCATTCAACTGCCCTCTTCTAGCTAGGCCTGGGTAGAGATGAACTCTTAAAGCAGAGGTCCTCAAACTTGGCAACTTTAAGACTTGTGGACTTCAACTCCCAGAATTCTCCAGCCAGCATAGCATAGCTGGCTGGAGAATTCTGGGAGTTGAAGTCCACAAGTCTTAAAGTTGCCAAGTTTGGGGACCCCCGTCTTAAAGTGTTGGCTAAAAGGTTTTCCTGCTCCAATACAGACCTCTCTCCGTCCTGATCTTGTCAATGAGGGGAATTGTTTGAACTGATCGTCTGCTTTTATTATTTTCTCTCTTTTTTTCATCCCTGAGGTATGGCTAATGTTACTTATAGCTTCCTACTCTGGACTTGCTTGTTGTATAGTCTGCCTTCTTCTACCTGTTTGCTGACCTGGAATTGGACTTTTCCTGCGAATCTCGTCTAGCTCTAACAATGTGCTCTTGTTGGTGTGAATCGCTTGCTTTTTCATTGCTGATTTCTAGATCTACTTCGTCGAGCGTAATGGCTCTTGTCTATTATTTCTATTTTATATCTCCTTTGTTTCTTACTCTTTTTTTTTTTTGCCAATAATCCTTATTAAGGTTGAGAGTTTGAGCTGCAATTTTAAATTCTGTTAGGATACATTCAAGAGTCTAGGACAGTGATGGCGAACCTTTTCTGGCTCGGGTGCCAAAAGGGTGCGCGTGCACGCGATAGCGTGTGTGTGCGCGCCCATACCCATAATGCAATGCCCTCCTTCCCGCGTGCATACACACAATCCCCACTCTGCCCCCGTGCATGCGCATAACCCCCCTGTGCGTCCCCCACGCATGCGCACAGGCCTCACTAAAGCCTCCGGAAATCCAGTAGGCCCATTGGGCCGCTTTTCGCCGTCCCCAGGGTTCAGGAAAGCCTCCTGAAGCCTGGGGATGGTGAAAATAGTCCAATGGGCCAACTGGAAGTTTGGAAACCAACTTCCGTTTGGCCCATTGGGCCGTTTTTCACCGTTCCCAAGCTTCAGGAGGCTTTCCTGAAGCTTGGGAAGAGCGAAAAGGGCTGAAAAGAAGGCCGAAAATCAGCTGGCCAGCGCACGCATGCATGCTGGAGCTGACATAGGGCAACACCTTGCATGCCCTCAGATATGGCTCTGCGTGCCACCTGTGGCACGTGTGCCATAGGTTTGCCATCACTGGTCTAGGAGAATGCAGTGAAGAAGAAAATAAACTCTTTCTCTTGGTAAACAGATGAATAAAATGTTTAAGGTTTTACTGAACCGCCAGTAACTGTTCAGATGTAACCTTGTACCTTCTTAATCGAATAGGCCCTATTCCTTCAACAAAGGATTTTCAAGTATTTTAAGAATCATTATATTCCTCATGTTGCCATAAGAACTTGAAGGTGACATTTAACCTAAGCTAACCAGAGAATAAATTAGAACAGTGTTTCTTAACCTTGGCCACTTAATGAAGGGTGGACTTCAACTCCCAGAATTCCTCAGCCAGCATGGCTGACAGGAATTCTGGGATTTGAAGTCCACCCATCCATGGCTGAGAAACACTTGAACTAGAAGACCTCTATCCCAGTGATGATCCAGTAGTGGCCACACAGACTTTTTGGCTACCTTATCTTCATATGAATAATGTAAACATCTTGCAAGACATCTTATTACACTTACATGGAGGTGAAAGCTTCAGACGTAGGAATTTCTAGATGGCTTTCTTCCATGAACAGAATCAGATTATTATAGCACCCGCATGGCTGCTAGATCAATGTGTCTTCAGCCTGTGGCATGTGGGAGATACTCCAGCCACTATGTATGGATGCAGGAAGCATTAATCCATTTATCCTTCCCCTTCCTGTGGTATGTAGGCAAGGACCATCATGCAGTCCTTGAAGCTGGTCCTCAGGATTTCTCCATCCTGAAGGACCACAGATAGCTCGCAGGGGGAGTGATGGAGACTCTCGAGAGCCAATCCTAAGGTAGATGGTTCTGCATTAGATAAGACTAATAGTGAACCCAGCTGTTTCCTACGATCCATATCATTCAAAAACCAAAGCTGGCAAGTACTTCTAGCTGCAGGCTTTCACGAACGCATTCACAAGGAAATCCAGATGCGTTTATCCAGTCACAGTCTTAGTAATTGCAGAACAATGCCAAGAGTGTCCACAGCGTACGTAAAAAATAATAATCAAAATGGCAGCCACTGTGGCGCACTCCTCCCACTTATGTGTGTTACATATCCCGCAGACACCTCCAATATGTGCATTCTCATTTTCCCACTAGGTTCTCAGGAGTTCATCTAAACCGTAATATAAATCACCCGTAGCAGACAATTCTGTTGAGGTTCCCAAATGCTCGCGTTAGGTGGATTTTTTTTTTGTTAATTGTTGCCTTTATCATTCTTTTTACTTTCTACACATTACTGTTAGCTGAACTGTAAAAGAGAGCAGTATTTCACTGCTCTAGAGTTGGGGTTTTGGTTACTGCTTGTCTTTTTTTGTTCGTTCTATGTGTTTTGTTTTTCTCCCCCATCCCCTTTGCTTTATTTTATACATATGTATACCTATAATCGCATCAGAGCGTTCTCTGAAAGCTTGAAATTCCCAAATGTTTCGGTGACGGAATTGCAGTAATGTGTGTTGTGGCTTGGGCCCCTCGCAGGAGTGTATCTCGCAGTCAGCTGTGAAAACCAAGTTTGAGCAGCACACTATCAGAGCTAAACAGATCCTTGAGACTGTGAAAAACATTATGGACAACGTAAATGTGGCGGCAGCCCATCAAAGGTAGGCCTCTCCTGTTGCGTTTGCCTTGTTACCCAAAACTGGACAAAGCCACAAGGTTGCACTGACCTTTTCTCCCCCGTTAGTAGGAGGTGAGTAGAGCAGATGAGGAAACCAGGTTTTGAGACTTTGACTGTTGGCCCGTTGCCGAGTTCCTATAGTCCCATAGAAACACGAAATGGTCTCCAAGTCATGTTTATTGTTGTTAATATTATTTCTGTACCACCCTTTCTTCATTCAAGAGCCATGGTGGTGCAGTAGTTAGAGTGCAGTACTACAGTCTACTTCTGCTGCCTGCCGGCTGCCTGCAATTTGGCAGTTCGAATCTCACCAGGCTCAAGGTTGACTCAGCCTTTCATCCTTCTGAGATGCGTAAAATGAGGACCCAGATTGTTGGGGGGCAATGTGCTGACCCTGTAAAACTGCTTAGAGAGGGCTGTGAAGCACTGTGAAGCGACGTATAAGTCTAAGTGCTATTGCTATTGAGGAGCTCAAGTTGTTTGCAGGTATGATAATTTAAAAACCCTTAAAATGGGTTGCCAGTTTGGTGTAGTGGTTAAGGTGCCAGGTTGAAAACTGGAAGACTGTGAGTTGTAGTTCTGCCTTGGGCAGCTGGGTGACCTTGGGCCAGTCACTGAGAGACCAACCCTGGATGTCAACTAGTCCAACCCTCAATCTTCAACAATAAACACATTTTAAAGGGGGGGGAGCATTTTTTTTCTTTTTACTACCCTTTACGATCCCTTAATTTGTGGTAGACTTGGGGTGACTCAATGGAGCTGAGCATTTATTGGCCGGATGCCCTTCCTGACGCCTACGTGGAGTTCGCAGCAGATATTGTTTCTTTGTGCCCTGAGAGAGAGAGAGAGAGACATCTGCCAGGTATCTAGGATTGAATTCTCAACCTTCTGAGTAGGAGGCGAGTGTCTTCACCACTAGGCCAACCATGCCACTCACAGTCCTAGTAAGCAATAAAAAGTGCAAATAATTAAAGCGAGGCTCCTTTTAGAAAAAGGCAGGCTAGCTCTGGAAATATCTGAGTGAAGAGTCATGGCTGCAGAATCCAGCCACCTGTGCCTTGCAAAATAATTCTGTGCTTGCTTTGTCTGTTCCCATGGTGTTCCCTTTCCATACTCTACTTCCAGGTCCTGCCTTCCAAGTTAATTAATGGCTGGCTTCTTTTTCCTCCCAGACAGGGAGTGATCTACAGCAGGGGTCCCCAACCTTGGCAACTTTAAGACTTTGCTGGCTGAGGAATTCTGGGAGTTGAAGTCCACAAGTCTTAAAGTTGCCAAGGTTGGAGGCCCCTGGTCTACAGTATTATCTGGGTCACATGATAATCAAAAGGTATATGTGACCCTTTAATATCAACGTTAAGCACATTGCTCAAAGGACCAGGATTAAGACCAGAGGAGAAAAACAGTCTTAAAATTGATTTGAGCTGCAAATTGAATTGGTCTCCTTGCTGTTAATTTTTGCCTGGAATCTACCTAGTAGGGTTGGTAGCCCCCACTGTTCGTCTGAGTTTATGCCCACCAGAGGCTGATGGCTGCTTTTCCCCTGCCTTAGAGTGCATTCAATGGAGGACCGAGAAGACCAGAAGGACAGGTTGGAATTTGTACGAAACCAGCTCAACCTTTTAACAGACGAGGTTAAGAAGAAAATTAAAGATGTCACAGAAGAAGTTGCCAACAAGGTAAATAGCCAAGAGGTCTGTCCCGAATCCCTACCTCCATTCACAGCACTCAGTTTTCCATACACCCTCCCAGAGCAGTAACTATTGATGTGTGGAGCAACAACTAGTTCATTTGTCAGATCCTCACTGAGCTTTTAGCAATGTTGGTACCTGCTCCACCACTACCGTATTTCCCCAAAAATAAACCCTCGCCCCAAAAGACCATTTCCTCTGGTTAAGGTTAAGGAGACAGAGCTGGAAATCAGGTAAGACGGCAAGTGGAGCCCCGTCTTGCTCCACACGCCCCAAAATAATAAGACCTCCCCGAAAATAAGGCCAAGCACTTATTTCGGGGTTCAAAGAAATATAAGACAGGGTCTTATTTTCGGGGAAACACGATACAAAATTATTGTAGGCTAAGCGGTGGAAATACCTTGAGTAATTTGAGGTAGGCTGCTATCTTACATCAATTCTTTCCTCCCTCCATTTTATTTTGGAAGCGATTATTGGCCTACCCTGCAGGGCTCTAAAGAGGATGTCAGGTTGTAGTGGAAAGACGTCACTTGTTTCTCCTGACCTTACTCAGGCATGTGTCATGTTTTCTAGGTGTCTTCTGCCATGACTGATGAAATCTGTCGGCTTTCAGTTTTGGTAGATGAGTTTAACTCTGATTTCCATCCATCTCCACAAGTTTTGAAACTTTATAAAAGTGTAAGTTCTCTCCATTGGCTTTCTATTCCTTGGCTAGTGTTGATTTCTATGGATTGGTTTTGGTGTGTGTGTGTGTGTGTGTCACTCGCATATTAACTACTTGAGCATCATCAGAGGTGGGATTCAGCAGGTTCTGACCAGTTCTGGAGAACCGGTAGCGGAAATTTTGAGTAGTTCGGAGAACTAGTAAATACCACCTCTGACTGGCCCCGCCCCCATCTATTCTCTGCCTCCCGAGTCCCAGCTGATCAGGAGGAAATGGGGATTTTGCAGTATCCTTCCCCTGGAGTGGGGAGGGAATGGAGATTTTACAGTATCCTTCCCCTGCCACGCCCACAGAACCAGTAGGAAAAATTTTGAATCCCACCACTGAGCATCATATGTACTAATTCCTGTGATGTTAATACGTAGAGTCCAGAACTGGTCAAAGTTACATAAACTTGCGTTGTAATGTTTTAGCAAAAGGGGGAATAAATCTAGATTCACGGTAAAGCTCATGATCTTCCTTTCACCAGGAACTCAGCAAGCACCTAGAGGAAGGATTGGGAAGGAACCTGGCAGACCGGTGCTCCAGCGAAGTCAATAGCTCTATGCATCAATCCCAGCAAGAAATTATTGGTAAAGAAGAATGAATAAATACTGACCTTTTGACTTCTCTTCTCCCCTCACGCTGCGTATTTGTGTGGTTGTATATGGAATTCATTTCAAGAGCCAACTCTTGCCTTTAGTTTTTGCATTTGATGTTTCTTAAATAGGTCTTAAGAAAACATATGAAGAACGGTTACAGGAATTGGGTATGTCTAGTCTAATGAAAAGAAGGACCGGGGGGGATATGATAGCAGCGTTCCGATATCCTACCAAGACAAAGGGGTCAAGTTGTTTTCCAAAGCACCAAAAAGCAAGATGAGAAACGATGGAAACTAACCAAGGAGAGAAACAACCTAGAACTAAGGAGAAATTTCCTAACAATGAGAGCAATCAACCAGTGGAACAGCTTGCCTTGCCTTTAGAAGTTGTGGGTGCTCCATCACTGGAGGCTTTCAAAAAGAGACTGGACAACCATTTATCTGAAATGGGATAGGCTCTCCTACTCGAGGAGGTTGGACTAGAAGACCTACAAGGCCCCTTCCAACTCTTATTATTCGGTGTTCTAAATCGGAAGTCTTCAAAGTTGGCAACTTTAAGACTTCTGGACTTCAACTCCCAAAATTCTCCAGCCAGCTATGCTGGCTGGAGAATTCTGGGAATTGAAGTCCACAAGTCTTAAAGTTGCCAATTTTGGGGACCCCTGCAATAGAGTTTGTGCATTTGGGGGGCAGGGGGAGAGGCAATGCCATAACCAATCTGGGATGGCTAAACGCTTATAATACTGTTCCTACATGTGTATCTACGTCAAGGAACAAACCTGGAAGCACAACCCAACTGCTACTCCAACCTCAGCATATGAACAGAAATTGAACCCAACATTTTTGTGCTGAGGGAGACAGTTGTTAAGTGAGTTTTGCCTCTCAATGCAGGTTCATTGACTGTTCTAAATAATACCATTCTAGTTCATATCTTTGGTTCTGTGTTTCTGGGGAGGCAAGCACACCTGTCTCCCTATTTCTGAAAATTGGTTAATGTTTTTTTTTTCACTCACTTTTTTTTCTTCTTCTTCTTCTTCTCTAGAAAATCTGCAGCCTCTCTTGCCTTCAGAGGTCCAAAACAAGCTCCATTTGCTGATTCCATGCCGGCAATTTGACCTGAGCTACGATTTGAACTGCAACACCCTTTGCTCAGATTTTCAGGAAGATATCACATTTCGCTTCTCCCTGGGCTGGACGGCGCTTGTTAGTCGCGTCCTAGGATCTCAACACGCCCATCGGGTCCTGCTCACCATGGCCGAACCGGCTCTGGCAGTGAGTGTTTCAGATGGTTTCGTTCTAGTTGCTTGTATGTATAGATGGTCCTCCTATATGCAAATGGCAGAGTACATTTGAATATCGGAGATCGTTCAGCAGACCAGTCACGGCTCATGATTGTGAACAGCTCCCAGAAACAGGGATGGGGAGCCTTGTTCCTAAGTGCCACTGGTTGTGCTTGTCTGTTCAGATGGATGCCTCTGATGAAATAGCAGGATATCATTTTGCACAGAGTGAGACTCTTCCCCAAAGTTGTTGCACTGTGTGTCTTCAGACATACCCTTGGTAGCATTCAATTGACTCACAAATGCACGAATGCAGAGCTCTTATGAACAACCCAGCTGTCTCCAGTTTCCCTCCCCTGAGCAGACTTACTGCAAATTTTATTATTATTTAAAACATGCATATAGCTACCCATCTTTCAATCAACTCCGGGCAACTCCCAGTCAAAAATTAGAAGAGAGATAAAATCAAATTGCCGGCTGCCTGCAATTTGGCAGTTCGAATCTCACCAGGCTCAAGGTTGAATCAGCCTTCCGTCCTTCCGAGGTGGGTAAAATGAGGACCCAAATTGTTGGGGGTGATATGCTGACTCTGTAAACAGCTTAGAGAGGGCTGTAAAAGCACTATGAAGTGGTATATATCATATTTTTCAGAGTATAAGACGCACCGGAGTAT